>CM057469.1:98818149-98853149 GCA_030035585.1 Dugong dugon
CTTTATATTTCCTATTCATATATTAAAGACTAGAGCTCAGATTTACATTCACATTGTTTACCATTTTGCCTATGTATTTTAAACAAATCCAAAATTTAGTAGTTACTCCCAAAATAAATGTAATCCCCAGGGTTGATCAAAGATTTAATCTGACCAGATGGGGCAAACTTGAGAAAGATTTTGACTTTCCACTCTGTTTTGCAACAAGAAAGGCTGATTATTTTTTTTCTTCCTTTCTTTCTTTGTTAGAGAAACAGAGATCAGACCATCCCCAGAGAAATGAGCAGGTGTGGCCATTTATAAGCGTGTCTGCTTATATTACAAACTAGCATAAGAAAAGTTTGAAATGAGTTGAAAAGATCTGCTGAACAGTTTTAATGTTTTACCCTAAATCCTATTTATTCAGTCAAGAGCTGATCAAGCTGGCAGTAGAATATCTAGTCTACCCAAACCTTTAAGGATCTTGTAATTTTATTTTTATTTTCATTCTGTCTTCTGTGGCAAGTGAATAGGTGCACTTTGGTAATCCTTGCCTCTGGACAAGCACAGATTTTTTTTTTTTTTTTTTTTTTTCCCCCTTTCTGAATGCCTAATAACAGAGCCTTGCTTCCTGTTTAATGATAAAAGGGTGGTAGTCAAGTTCTTTTTCTTAGTTCTGCTACAAAATTGAGGAATTTCATGGACCACTTTGAGAACAGAATCCTGTGAAATATTAGCAGTATTAAGTTCCGCCCCCTTTTTTTTCCTTTTTAGATGGGTTAAAATTTATTTAGGCGTATTAATAGAAGTCCAGTTACTAAGCGTAAAACACTGAAGAAAACACAAGTAAGCACAAGATATTGTGCTGTTGAGGGAGGCGAGGGATATGGAATTATGGTTTTTGTTGTTTGTTTTCAGTGGAGGAAACAGGGTGCTTTGTTCTGTAATAAACACAGTTTTACAAAGGGTAAGGATGCAAACCGCATTATTGGAAATAATGTTTTTTAAGTTTTGTTAAAGCTTATTTTGTGAAAATATGTGTCTAGACATGTATTTCTTAAATAGAAAAGCTTCTCAATCTATTTTTTCCACTGATTGAATAAAAATATCTAATGTTATGAAAGACCCTTGGGTGGGTAATGATCTCAGCAGCTACCCTGGCTGACAGTTTCTCATGTTCTAATTCACTTTCACAAATCCATGGCATCATTTTTTGGCTAAAGTGATGTCAGCCAGTGATGTTTGCGGCAAGTACAAAAGGGCCCCCCACGGCAGCCATTTTTATCTGATTCCTAAGACCCAAAGGCTGCTGAAGGAGCAACTGAATAAAGTTGAGGATTGGAGGAGCTTGATTTTCTTGTTCTCTGTGAAATGAAACTCTAGGCTTTTTCTTACCCTTCCCCTTAAAAGCAAAAGTCTGCTGGGCGGTTGTAGCTGTGTCAAAGCCTCTGGGATGCCGCTGCCGATCACTTTAATTACTACAACTAAGGAGGATAAAATTAAAAGTAGCACCATTGAAGCAGTGGAAGAAGCTTGCCTAGACGTCGGTGGACTGTGAAATATAGAAATTGCATACCAATACATTGTTATGGAAAGGAAACCAGGAATTACATTACTTATTCTTGAAGAGTTTGTCCTTAAATTGTCAAGTTTTACTTGTGCATCTATCTATAACAGATTGTAGACCATTTCAGAATGATAAGAAAAATTGTAACTTAAAGACATGCTGGGCTAAATATTTTTTCAGTGTATGACCAATGTGGTTAGTTCTGATTCATCTTCCGTATTTGAATATTTTAAATTCATTGTCTTGAAATACGGGCTTTTTTTTTTGCAGCATACCAGGACTTTTGCCTTCTCCTAAAGAAGTTGTAGCAAAGAGAAAAACAAAGCTTAAATGTGCTACATTCAGCAGCTTTTTAAAGGTTTATAATTTTAGGTCAGGAACCAAAGTTTTAAATGAATGTGAACAAGCTAATTTCTCATCACCTCTCTGTATTCAGTAGCACAAAGGGAAATTTAACCTGATTTGTATAGCTCAAGTGTAAGTAAAGAACTGTGATTTAAAAAAAAAAAAAAAAAAATAGAATAAAGGTAGGGCCTCAGAAGACTACTCTGAACAACAGTGATGTAACAGAGAGGACAAAGCTTTGAAATCATATGAACACCGAATTTAATTCTATGTCATTAACAAGATGTATGACCCTGGACAGTGAATTTAGGTGCAAGATCTGGTTTCTGTCAAACAGTAGCTACGTCACAGAGTTGTGAGGGATAAAATGAGACAACACATGTGAAAACTCTGTGCGCCACGCATAGAACTGTATTTACTCAAAAAATCTGTTATAACTTATAAAAAGATGGTCATGGGGAGGGAGACCTCCCAGAAACACAGCTTCTGTAAAACCTTCCAAAGAGTATGTCTGTTTTAGAAAAGCTAGATTTATCCTGTATAACTCAGTCTGGCCCTAAATACAGTGAAACCTGTGAGAGCCAGAACTCAACGGGACTGCCTTGTTTTTCTGAGTCTCGAAAGGTTTCTGCCTCTGACAGGGTGCATGCAGTGTTACCACTTTTCGCTCACTTGTTTTAGTGGAAATTGTTTTGAGTTTTCCTTCTCTGACGGGTTTCCGCCTTATACAGGTTCTGGCTTTCACAGGTTTACTGCAATATATAGAAAAAGGTAAATGTCATCAGACCCAATCTTAGAAATAGGAGGCCTAACTACTTCAGTTTAGTTTATTTAGACCACAAAGGTAAATGAAAGCTATATAGGTTTCCTGTGTATCAGATTTTTCAAATGGACTTTTTAATGACAGTAGTTTTCTAAGTTGTCTTACCTCTGCACTCCACTCCAGTAAAAAGATTACTTTTCCCCCCAGCAGACATAGTGAATAGATGATTTTCAACAATGAGTCACACTGTCTTCCTGTAATGCAGAATGGTCAAAGCAAATAGCAAAAACACATTTCTGTACTAGGATACATTTAGCCAAACCGTCATTGTCAGAAGTAGTCATTATCTATGTATTTGAGCAGTCTGTGCTGACTGCTATACAAAATTAATGAAATAATCATCATTGCTAGTTTGTCATTTTATTCCTTGGATGTAAGCAATATGGTTACTTTGAGTAAAAAAAATGCATAGCTTCTATTACTATTCAGTCTTTAAATATTAGTGCAAAAACAGACTTTTAACGGGGCATACATAAGAAAATTAAAATGAAATCACTTTACTTATGATGAATCTGGAAATTCATAAACTGGAAATTAATGCTGTCAATTAGACTAAAATTGATTACATAATCAGTTGCTATAATTACAGTCTTTTCCGTGTGACCTTAACAATTAACTCTTATTTTCACAGTTGGTTCTCTGTCTTAAGGGAAGTTAAAAGGTGAGAAAACAAACAATCCAGATCTGCCATCCCACTGGAGAGCTGTAGGCCCAAGCAGAATTGTCTCTGTGGTGTCAGGACGTTAGTAGAAAAGTAAATCAAGGCGATCTGATAGGGAACTAGAATTCTGTCAATCAGGCTCAAGATTTTGTGCTGTGTCCATAAACTTTGTTTACTATAGGGTTTTATGAGTTGTAACCTGCCCTTGCAGTCTGTTAATGAGGCTAAATCTTGCTACTTGAGAATTGAATTACAGCACACCTCTGGGCTAATGGTTATAAACAGAAAGTCCCATTAGGGCTGCATTCTGATTTGTTCATTTGCATTTTTTTCTATTGTATAGAGAACAATGATGGGTAAATAGGTACAAACAAACAATTTACATGGAAATTGATAAAGTGTCCCTAATTAGTATTTAGAGTTGGTTTTATTAATGATTGCCTACTTTAAATTACACTCATGATAAGCTCTTAGAAACATTTGCAGATGGACAGTATTATTGGGGGAGAGGGGAGGTGGTAGCCAGTGAGAAAAAAAAATAGGTTCCCATTTCATATTCAGAAAACTAGAATCATTTATTTCATTTTGACTCAGTTAAGCTGTCCTAAGACCATTTCATCTTAGTTTGAATCACTGGAATTCCAGCTCTGCAAAAATTTATTATTCACGCAGTGAAATTCACTTAAAACCTAGCTGCCTGAGGCATATCAAATAATGGTTTTTATTAGAGCTCTTAACTTTTCTTAAGTTTGAAAGATGAAAGTTTAGTAAAAGCTCGATTTTCCTCAATTGGTCATGTAATTTGATACTTTTGGGATCAAATATTTTGGTGGTTAGAAGCAAGGGCTGTGGAGTCACACAGACCTGGGCTGGACTCCTGGCTCTGATATCAGTTCTAACTGTGACCTTGTAACTCTAAGCCTAAATATTCTCATTTGTAAAAAGGAGGCTGTGAAAATTAAATGAGATAATGCACATAAAGCACTTAGCACATAAAAGCTCAGGAAATAACAACCATTACCATCATCATCATCAAACCTGCATTTCTTTTATTCCTAGTATATTTTCCAAGTTCAGAAATACTGATAGAGAACAAAGTATTTCTGTGTATTATTCCTGCATCTTCAGTCTCACCCTGCCCACTGCCTACTATTCCTTCATCTACAAATAAGCTTGTATCTCTAAATATTAAGAAAGTTACCCCTGAATCTGTTAGACCTTTCTTCCTTTGCCCCTTCCACCATCCACACCATCCATGGAGGAAGTCTCCAGTCTCATTTCTTTTCTTCCTTCCCTCAAGATTCTTTTTTACAAATAACTTTTCTTACACGAGTAACACATGTGCATTATAGAAAATTAGAAAATCCATACAAATTAAAATACCACATTTCCACAACCAGAGATCTTCACCATGACAACTTTGTGTATACCCTTCCAAATTATTCTATATATGTATATATGAAGCGCTGGTGGTGCAGTGGTTAAGAGTTACAGCTGCTAATGAAAAGATCGCCAGTTCAAATCCACCAGCCACTCCTTGGAACCCTGTGGGGCAGTTCTGCTGTGTCCTATAGAGTCGCTATGAGTAGGAATCAACTTGACAGCAGTGGGTATTTTTTTGTTGTTGTTTATGTATATATATATATTTATATTATAAATATATATTTATGAGTCAGAACTGACTCGACAGTAACTAACAACATATATATGTATATATATGTGTATATGTTTATCTATATTTACATGTGTATTTGTTTTGCCAAAAATGATATGACGTTTTTGCTGTACATACTATTCTGTAACTAATTTTTTTTTTCTGTCAAGTTGCATTTCTTGTCATTTAATACTATGATCATATTCCACTTCATCTAACTGACTCAGCAATGTCCTTTGTAGTTGATTTGCTGAAACCAGTATCAATCCAGGACTGTACATTGTACCTGGTTGTTAAGTCATCTTTGTTGTTGTTCATGGTAGTTGACTGGTTGTTTGCTGTTGGTGTTGCTTGGTTGATTTGTTTTCATAGCTATGGCCTTGTTAGGGCCAGGTGAGTTGCCCTAAATATCCTACCTTCTGAATTTGTTTGATTGCTTCCTTGCTGTGTCATTTAAATGTTTCTCTATCCCCTATACTTCTGATTAACTGGAAATTGTACCGGAAGGCTTAGTGGATTCAGTTTAAACATTTGGGCTAGAATATATAGGTAATGTGTGTTTCATGGGCTTCATATCAAAAAACACGTATTATATAGTTGACCTAACATTAGTGATACTAAAACTGACCACTAGATTAGATGTTAACACTCTGATCCCTCCATTGATAACTAGGTTATCCCCTTGCACCTAGAAAGTAATGTGTGTGTGTTACTTAAGAATATGTTCCAGTGACTATTGCTGTGTAACAAACCACCCCAAACTTCGTAATATTTAAAAAAAAAAAAAGTCTTGTTACTATGCTTACAGATTCTGTGGGTTAGGAGTTCAGACAGGGCCCAATGGGAATGCCTTTTCTCTGCTCCTCATTATCTGGGGCCTCAGCTCAGAAGACTTGAACAGTTGGGGGTGAATCAAAATGGCTGGAGGCTGACATCATCTGAAGGCTTCCTCATTCACATGTCTGGCACCTGAGCTGGAACGGCTCAAGGTTGAACTCTGCTGGGATTGTGCACTGGTGCACCTGCATGTGGCTTGGGCTCCTCACAGCATGGCAGCTGGGCTCCCAGCGAGAGTACCGAAAGCAAGAATTTCAAGAGAAATAGGCTGAAGGGGTATGGGCTTTTCTGACCTAACCTGGGAAATCACCAGCAATACCTCCACATTTTGTTAATTACATACAGGTCACTAAGGCCGACCCAGATTTAGGGGGAAAGAATTAGACTCCATGTCTTGATAAGGGAGTGGCATAGTCACAGGAGAAGGCACGTGGGTGGGAGAGATTGTTGCAGCAATCTGTGGAAAGCACAGTGTGCTGCAGCATAATATTCCCCATCATACATTTCCCTAAGAGCTTTAATAACAGTTGCTAATCTTTACCAGAATCCGTCATTTCATTATGATTTGCAAAGCGATGTTTTTATAATTCTATCATTCCTTTTGCATTTATTAGTTGGCATTATCTTGTAAAGTAGAACTTTCTTTCATTGACTGGGGCTATTTAGTTACCCTAAAATTCATTTCCTACTGGAAAGACAAGATAATTGCTTGATTCTTTTCCTTTAGTTACTAATTTTCACAAGTTATTTCAAAAGCTGCCTCAAATGGTAACAAATGAGTTTTTCCATTCTTCTGCTTTTTGAATATCATAATGAACTCATGAATTTTCATTGATTCAATATGTGATTTCATTGATTAGATTCACTGTAGTCGTCATTCTTTTTGATAATGAAATTGTCCCAGTTTGTCCACTGGGAGCTTTAAGTTTGTCCTTGGGTCCATTTGACACCCCCATTAATCTACCCCTATTAATTTTGACAGCTTTCTTTCTAGCCACCTCAAAGTTTGTGAAAGAATTGCCTAGACTTGAGCTCCACCTGTCTAGTTCCTACCCGTCTCTAATGACATTGCTCACCACGTTTGATTGCCCTTTCTTAAATTCTCAGACTCGTTAACCACTAACATTTACTGCAGTTGATTACTTCCTTTTTTCTTGAAAGCCTCTTCTACTTTGATTCTCATGATATATCAGCGTTCTAGTTCTCTTCCCCCTCTTTCTTTGTTCCCTTTTCCTCTTCTTATCTAAATATAGATGTTTTCCAAGTTTTAGTCAGTGGCCATCCTTTCTCTCTAGAGTATCTCTTCAGGTGCTCTCATGTATCCCTGTAACTTCAGCATCAGCTGTTAGTCATAATTTGACCATTCTAAAGCCTATTTCTGTTTCTGACCTCACGTTCTAGTATGATTTTCACTTTCCCAACTACCTACTTACATCCTTTACTCAGAAGTCCTGCCAGTCCCACAAATTCAGCCTGTCTTACCCTAAACCTCCTCTCCCTCCCTTCTTATAGGTCTTTTTAACTTTTCTGATTTCATTATTAGTGTTGCAATTCTGCTAGTCGTCCAAGTTTAAAACTTCAGAGTCATCTTTTTTCCTCTGTCTACATCTAATCATTCATCAAGAATTGGTACAGGTATCAATTCTACCTCTGATATATTTTTTATACTTATTTCTTTCTATTCCCATTGCCACCATCCGAGTTCTGGATCTCAGTACAGCTTCCTTGGACTATTATAAGAGTCTTCTGGCCAGTCTCTTTCCAGTCCGTCTTCACCAACCTAACTTCTACATTATTGCCAAGTTAATCATCTCAGATACACCTCTGGTTGATCAATTCTTCTGGACAATAACAACAATAGGAAAAGAAAGAAAAAAAAAAACCCTTTAGTTGGCCCTCACTGTCTTTAGACTAAAATGTAAGCACTTCACCTTGTCGGGCATGGCCTCCTATCTACTCAGCAGTTTTTCTGGGCTTGTCTTTCTATCACTATTTTGCCCTTTACTCAGGAAAACTAGACTACATTCTTTTCGCCCAGTATACTTTCTTGTCTCTCCTTCTTTGTACTATTCCTCCCTCCCAGTTTCTCCCTCCTATACTGACCTACCCATCCCCCAACCCCATCTCTACCCATCCAAATCCTATTCGTTCTTCAGGCCTAACTAAAAACCGTTTTTACGATGGCTTCTGTTTGCCATTAAGCCAAAAATACTCTTTCTTTCTTCTGAACTCTTGCAGCATTTTATACTTCTTGATGGCTGCTATTTTGTCCTTCCCTGTATATCGTAACCTTTTTTGAAAGCAGAAATAGTAAGTTATTCATGCTGAATTTTTTATGGCACCTAGCTCAGTGCCAAGGTATGTAGTAAGGACCAGAGATGCCAAGATAATCAAAGATAGCTCCTGCCTTCAAGTAGCTGAATTCTAGTGGGAAGGAGGCAGCCATGCAGAGTTACAAAGTAACTTGACAAGTATTGTTTAAAAAAGTAAACACACACACACACACACACACACACATAGTACTGTAGTAACAGAGGAAAGAGCTCTTAATTCCACCAGGAGGAGGGAAGGATAGGATAGTCAGGGCAGGTTTAGTGAATTTAAACTGAATCTTGAGGAATGAGTAGAAGTTAAATAAGATGAGAGAACATCCCACGAAGAGGAAATGACATTCAAAGCCACAGATGCATGAAACTACATGATGCAAGCAATTCTGTATAAATAGATGTGAGGTTTTAAGGAGGTTGGGAGGGTTAAGGGGAGATAACCCTGCAAAGGTATGTTGGGGCTAAATTACTACAGGCTTTGGTTTATTATATTAATGCTTTATTTTATATGCTTTCCAGTTTACAAAGCAATTTCACTTTATTTGTGATTCATAATGACCCTTTTTTAGTAGGCAAAAGCTATTTTAGTTATTTAATTCTCTATAGTTTTTAGTTATTTTAAATGTCAGAAACTGCATTAGATTTTACTTTTCTCAGTGTGCATCTGGGGGAGAGGGAGTTATCAAATATAATTTCATACTGCTATTGGGTTATTGTTGTTCTTAGTTTTAAAATCAGAATTATGTAACTGATATACTATCCCTACCTCCACTCCAGCCCCTAAAAAAACTTAACCATTCTCTGTATTTGATCAGTATAGTCTAACAGCATTTTCTGCTATCAGAGGTGTCTTATAGTAGTTCTGTATGCTTTTATTAGAAAATAGCAAGTTAAATTCTACTCTCAAAAATAAAATATATTAAGCGAAATTCTGTTGTCAGTATTATGGCTCTTTTATATAAGAAGCCTGATTATTTTATTAAAAAATAGTTTCTGGTATTTTTGTGGTACTGTATATTGCCAAACATTCTTTAAAAGCTAGTTTAAATTTTTAATGGCCATTTTAGTACAATAATTTGTAAATGTTAAAAAAATAATCTGGTGCTAGGATGTCTTTTAAACATAGTGTGACATCCAACTGGTATGGAGCATCCTGTTTATAATGTGGGCCAAGCACCATGCTCTAAACCAGTTACTATCATGATGATCAGATTGAAAATGAAATTGCATTTCTGTCAATTACTGAGTTGGCAACTGTTCAATATATCTTAGCAGCAAGATGAAGAGCGACGTCGGCAGCTGAGAGAGAGAGCTCGTCAGCTAATAGCAGAAGCTCGATCTGGAGTGAAGATGTCAGAACTTCCCAGCTATGGTGAAATGGCTGCAGAAAAGTTGAAAGAAAGGTCAAAGGCATCTGGAGGTGAGTTAAAGAATCTTGTATCATATTCTACAGACAACCCAGAAATCTGCAGTGGACCTTTTGGGACTTTTTATTCTCACTTCAAAATGTTGCATCAAATACATAAAGTTTCTAACTCACTGATATGTTGCAGCAAACCTAACAGAAGCATAGTAAATTGGACGATAACTGTTGGCTGTTTTCCAAATCAAAGTTTTGGCTTAATTTCTAACAACTTGAGAAGTACTTTCTTAGAATATTGCTTTTTTAGAAAATTCATATAGACCTTGGTTTGTACAACATGATGCCTCCTTAATTGTATTAAGATTAAATTGCAGTCAAGTCTTCAGCATCTCAATGGTGAGTTTTGGAATGAAGGATTTTCACTTTGAAGCAGATCTTTAGAAAGTAGCTTTAAAGATATTCTGGCATTATAGCCTGACATACAACAATTTTTCATTCACTGAATACAGCTTATTGTTTAATATCCTACCATTATAATTTGAGTTACAATGTTTCAAAGTGAACCTCAAGATATCAGTTCAAATACTCTTGTCAGGGTTACTCAAATGAATAAGTCCCGTGTCAGCTTCTTCTTAGTCTCCTAACTCTACAGGGGTCTTCCTCAGTGTCTACAGAGATGATGATTCTAAGCATGCTGTTGGGATAAGGACTATACTTATAAACTGAAGAGGTTTAACTGTGCCTCTTAATGCTCAATGTAGGCATCTTGATTTTGGAAGCATTCTTATTTTTATTTAAGAAGATTATATCCAAGAGGTCTAAAGGTTTTTTTCTTTTTAAAGATATGTAACTATTTATCTACCAAAACATGTCAGGTACTTGTCCTGAGTTTATCTTAGACTGCGAAGATAACCCTGAAAAGTAGGGAAGTGTGGACTCAAGTAAGACCTTAGAAAGCTAAAACATAGGTAAGCTGTTTCTAGGTTAATGATAACTTTCTTCAAAGTAAAGGCAAACTTATTGCCATTATTTCTAATTGACCTCTTATATTAAAAGTTTACTACTGTAGACAGTTCTGGCTAATGCCTATAGTGTCTAAACTTCCATCCCATAAATTTGAAAGCTTCTGCTCCAAACAGTTATGTATCTGTCCCTCTGGTTTTATCAGAATGTTTATATCTTAGTTAAATCCTTCTACCTTTCCAACTTCTATCATTTAGGATTCCTATTGCAATTTCTATACTATTTCTTTACTACAGTTTTATATAACATCAGAAACTACTCACAGCTACATTTGCATAATGCTATGATAATTTGCTTTATCATTAATAACAAGGTACTTATTTGATATCATAAAAATTCTAGATTTTCTAAGTATGTCTAGCAGTCTTTGCCTCCTGTGTCTCTGGATGATAGAAAACCCTCAATTCCTTTCTCATATTTTTCCCCCAGACAGACTGTCTTAAAGCTACTAGTGCTGCCTTCCGATGGCATCATGAAGCCATGGAGGGGAAGAGTAATAATATGGTGGAGTGCACCTAATGTCTCTTAATTTTTTTTTTCTCCAATAGTATGCAGATAACAATGCTTCCTAGGTTGTAAACTCTGGGAAGGCTAAGAATAGAAACATTTTTAATTAATGGTGTAGAATGGGTCAGCTATGTAGTTGGTTCTAGCTCTATAATCTAACCAGGACTAGACTAGGGCAGACAAACTTTGTCTGTTTTAGGACCCAGAGAATAGGTAGCTTTCCTACTTGGTAATTAGGGAAAGCAAAGACTTGAATTTCAGCATTCAACAGCCAACAAAGTAAAGGAGAAGTGAGGATTGCACTTGGGGAGCTAGCAAAGGAGTGCAGATTAGAATGAGAAAGCTGGGTGAGATGGAGAGGGCAAAGGGTTTGACAAACGACATATGAGAACTGCTGGAGTGTCTACAGTCTATTCCCCAAGGGTTCCAAAGTGACAAAGGTCCACTTCTCCCAAGGACACACCTTACCTTGGATGCTGGAAGCAGTAACATATCTGATGCTGGGCTCTTAGACCTGAGGTTGACCTAAAATAGACGGAGCAGGCCTATTCCCTGTTGTCCCAGGTGGTGATTGGCCTCTCTTCATAAAGATGTGTGGATGAGTCCCAGTGTGCTCTGGCCTCACGGTCTAAACTGAAGCTAGTGAGGCTAGGGTTGAAAAACGGAGAGAGTAAAATTCCTGCCTGACATTCAACCATTCATATGCATTTATCTGTTGAGCAGTGCCCATCACTGTGATCAGGATTCAGCAAACTTCTCCTGTAAAGGGCCAAAGTAAATATTTTATGCTTTGCAGGCTATATGGCCTCTTGTCACACCTACTCAACTCTGCCCTTGTATATAGCAGGGAAGTGCCTTGGATGATATGTAAGTGAACAGGTGTGGCTATTATTTACCAAAAAAATGCAGTGGGCTTGGTTTGGTCCCTGGTCTGTAGTTTGCTGACCTTTGCATTGTAGCAAATTAGAAATTCACTTGGGTTCATAAGAGTAACTCTTAAATGAAAATGCCCCTGTGAGGTTGATAAATCAGGGGAAAGAATTAACAGATTGTCCACTTTTCTGACAACTAGTGGGAATCATCAGGTCTGAGAAAGGAAGTTTTGCTAGGGAATAGTGTGAAAGGAGGAGAGAGAAATAATTTGGGACCAGCCTAGATGGAGCAGTAGAGAAGGAAGAGTTGGAAGCAGTGGTCCAGGGTGACAGAGAAGAGGATGTGGTAAAGAAAGGACAGAATGATGTAAGCAAAATAGTAAAGTAGAAGCACAGCCTGGGCAATATGTTGAACATGATCATCACTCAGACCCATTGCCTGAACTTACAGGAAAGCTTGCTTTTTTTCTGTTCTCAAGTAACCAGCCTCAGTGAGGACAGGAAACTTACTAAGCTTGAGGTAAGGTGTCTTAAGCTTCATAGTGTCCACAGAAAATATATGCAGGGTATTTTAGATCATGTATAGCCATGTATTTCAGCAACCCAGTTGCATCCTATTGCAACTAGACATAGCCTAATTCTTGTGTAATAACAGATTCACACCTGTGCTTGCTTTTACTTATCCTCTGTTTGACATACTTGTAGGGTTTAAGACAGAACCAGATGATATTGGGGTGTACTCGGGGCAGATTATCCAATAAGCAAGGTAAGCACAGGTTTGTGAAATTGGTCAGTACAAATTAGTAAGTACACACAAGTTAACCGGCGCTTATGTTGCCTACTGAGTCATCTGCCCCCTCAGGGATTGTAAATTTGAAAAGAGGCTTTGATTCTGTAGAAGGGTGCTGTGGGGTTGGGAGAGAGACAGATGCCAGCCATACCTAGAAGCAGAATCTCTGATGTGGTGAAAAAATGTGAAATTGTTCACTACAGATTAGTAAGTAAGCACAAGTAAGTCTGTGCTTAACCTTGCTTATTGGATAATACGCCCCCAGGTGTACTGCACATATTTTTTTTCAATTTCTGCATCAGTTTGTAGTTGTAGACCTGTAATGGCATCATTTTTAAATCCTCATTCTAACTATGACAAATTCGTGGATTCATTTTATTGTATTGATCCTACAAGGCACAGGTGTTTGGGGGAAGTCTGATGTTTTGTTTTCAGTTGTATGGTATTGTGGTCAGAGAATGTGACCTGAATTTCTGTTTCAGGAATTTGTTAAGGTTTTTATTTTGGCCAAATAAATGTTAAATTTTTGTGAGTGGTGTATGGGCACTTGCATATAAGGTGGCTACCTTGTTTTGCATTTTGAATAAATAAATGAAACTTTTTCTATTTTGCACATGATAATGGTTGTGTGCCTACATAATATTGTTTCATTTACAGCAGTTGCATTTATATAAATGTGTTGAGTCAAAATAAAATCTTATTGTCCTTCAATAATTTTTATTTTCTATTAATAATATATTTTATTCTAATATTTTAACTGTGTAATGGATCTCTAATTTCTTTCTGCTTTGCTAAAACCTACTGAGTTTCCAGTGGTTAACCATAAAGATTCATTTTTAATACCTAGTTTCTTAAACACACACAGAAAACATAAGTATATGTATGCATACACACATACCACACACTTCAGTTCTGCTAGAGAATCCATTTAGAGCTTTTCCACAGGTTTTAAGAAATGTGCAACATTAACTGTTGAAAAGAATTCAAGGGTTCATCATAAAACTCAAGTCAGTGGATGGAAAGAAAGTGGAAATCCATTCTTAAGAAGACCTGAGCTTTGTAGGAGATCAGTTTTTACTCTTGCCCTCCCAAATAGTAATCCTTTTATCTAAGGTTAGCAATACATATATAAACATTGAATTAACCTGCTCACCATTACTGGTAAGTGGTAGTGTAGACAGAGATTTCTTTTAGCTGGGAAATAAAATGAATGGCACCTGTTTAACATCACATAGGAACCCAGCGCTGTATAAGCGGGTAATGAAAAGAGCCACAATTTTCTGCATATCACTGGAAACTGAAAGTACTCTTATCAGACCACATTTCCAGACTTAGCAGCTATTTTTATAGCACTGCCATCTTTTTAGTTACTCATGCTGGAGAGTTGATTTTGGCTTCTCCTTCACCCTTCCTCTCCTTAGTGTCTCACCCTCTACTACTCAGTATCCAGTCAGTTTCAAATCATGTCATACCCATTCCTGAATTCTTTTACCCCAAGTTAACCAAAAAACCCAAACCCATTGCCGCCGAGTCAATTCTGACTCATAGCGGCTGAGTAGAACTTCCCCACAGGGTTTCTAAGGGACACCTGGTGGATTTGAACTGCTGACCTTTTGGTTAGCAGCCAAACTCTTAACCACTATGCCACCAGGGTTTCCAAGTTAAGCTCTCCTTACTGCTTGCCTGGGAGTCATAAGTCTCCAACCTAGATTTCCTGCCTCCAACCTTTCTGTTCTCCAGTTTGACATCTAGGTCAGCAATTTTGCATGAAGGCTGTTACATGCATAGTACACTCCCATGTATAATCCCTAGACCACCTAGAAGAATGTAAGCAAGAGTAACAGTATAGGAACAACGTTGAAGCTGCTCTAATTTAGAAAAGACATAGGCCTCAGTGCTTCTATTACTACTAATAAATTGTTTTATACATACCTCAGAACTGATTACAATAAGAGTTTGGTTGAAAGCTGCTTCTATAAACTACTGTTAAATTAATCTTCTGCATAACAGTGCTGATCATGTTAGAGCCTCAGGGAGGCTTGTCTTATTCTAAACAAGCCATAAAGGAGTGTTATTATTTGTTGTTGTTGTTAGTTGCCGTCAAGTCGACTCTGACTCATGGAGACCCCATGTATGCAGAGTAGAACTGTTTCATAAGGTTTTCAAGGCTGTTTTCGAAAACTTTTGAAAGCAGAACTTCCAAGGCACCTCTGGCGGGGGTTCAAACCACCAGCCTTTTGGCAAGTAGTCAAGCACTTAACCATTTGTGCCACCCAGGGACACTCCTCCATTCCTACCAAGTACAATTCAAACTTCCCAGTCTGGCCTTCAAGGGCGTCTATAGTTTTACCTTTCAAGTCTTGCCTCCCATTATTTTCCTTTAAATAGATCACATTTGAGACAAATAAGACTTTATATCATTCTCTAAACATAACCTACGCTTTCCTGCTTTCATACCTATAATGTCCTTCCCTCAGTTGTACCTCTTAATCTTATACTTCTTTAAAAACCAAACCAAATCCAACCTGATGCTGTTGAGTCAATTCTGACACATAGCGACCCTATAGGACAGAGTAGAACTGCCCCATAGGGTTTCCAAGGAGCGGCTGGTGGATTCAAGCTGCTGACCTTTTGGTTAGCAGCCGTAGCTCTTAACCACTGCACCACCAGGGCTCCTATAAGACCCAGTTAAAAGGTAACTCTTCCAAGAAACAATTCATGGTGCCACTGGCAAAGAGTAATCTTCCCATCTTTTAAATATGCAATGCACCTTATTTTTACCCTGTAGCACTTACTAGTCCTACGTGGTATTATAGTAACTTGAACATATACGTTTAAGGCAGAATAAATTCATACACAACTTAGTACTCCTGAACACCTAGCATAGTGTTTTGCAAATTGCAGGTACAGTATGCAGTCAAAGTTTCTTGAATAAGTAAATGAATGAATGTTGAATTTTGTGCTTTCACTCTAGATGGTTAGTCATAATCAGTGGTGGATGGTTGGCAACAATAAAGAACTGCATTAGACCCCCAAAAACTATTAATAGTAAAGTGTCTCTGACAGAGCAATGCTGAGGAAGCATTCTGAACACCTATTTGGGATTCATTTACTTAAACTACAAAATTAGACAAGTATTTATGGGGACAATGAAGTTGAAGATGCCTACTTTTATGAACTGAGTCAAATAGTTGTGCTAAGCACAGTTGATTAGAAAAGATCTCTCAACAGATTGTACTTAAATGATGTAACCAAGTATAATGCCTTAGTTATTTCTTTGAAAGTACTTAGCTGTGTTTTTATCTCTATGTTTTTTCTCTCCTGGGGGCATTTCACAATCATTTTTCTTTTTATATGGGAAGTCTTCAATAAATGTTAATTATTATAAATGCTCATAATAAGTATTTACTTGGAAGTCAAATTGGTGGTTAAAAATCAGACACAGACGTCTACAGGGAAAGGGACAAATGTTGAGGGAGTAAGCCAAACCTAAAACTTTAGAACTTCTCAATTAGAAGACTCTTCAGAACACCTTACTATTAATAAAAGCTTCCCAATAAAAAAGAAATTGTAGAGTAGTAGGGATATTCTTCAACTCCCAGGGCTAGACAGCTAGTTCTCCAAAACACACTCTCAGCAACAGAATTTAAAGCTAAACCTCGAATCGTCAAGTCAAATTATTGCTGTGCTTTTTCAAATGTACAGAACTCAAAATTATTTAGCCAATTTTATCACTAGGACTTGGGAAGGAAAAAAACCTATATATATATATAAAATAGAAATCCTTAATGTAAAAAAATTAAGACTGCATTAATTGTGTGACCTAAAACATTTTACTAAGGATATTAAAAATATAATAAGACTTCCTCATTTCCATATATTTAATTTTAAATAATAACAATTTTTCCCAGCTTTAGGTCTTCTAAGATGTTCTGTCTTAGTTGTCTCTGAACTCTTTTGTATAAAGGTACTATCTATTCTTGTCTCACTCTTGTCTCTTATTCTAGCCATAATGCTTTTATGATAATAATTTTATTACTAGCACAAAAGCATTCACGTCTTCATATAAATGACAGTTACAAGTTTATAATGATTGGTTTCTTTATGCATTTATATCTAATAAATGATAAAAATGTAAAAGTTAGAAATATTATTTGATGACCATGTCACTAAGCCAACTTTATTTTTGTGTGCTGTTATTAGAGATTTCTAATAGATTACCTTTTAGAATGTAAGGACACAGTGAGCTCAGTGATTCAGAGAAAGTACGGCAAATTATCAAAACCTTTGCATCTGCTTTGATGTGGCAGTTCATTTTTGATATATGAATGTAAAATATAAATGTTAATCCAATAGTGAAAAGTGACTTAAGACTGAATTCTTAACTTGCTTTATCTGTGCCAGACCTGAATTTGAATAACTGTCATTAAAATACTAATTTTTTTCCTTAGTGTTTTGGACAAATGATATAAAATAGAAATATTATACTAACATTATTGCTACATGTTCCTACAGATGAAAATGATAACATTGAGATAGATACTAAAGAGGAGATTCCTGAAGGCTTTGTTGTAGGAGGTGGAGATGAACTTACTAACTTAGAAAATGACCTTGATACTCCTGGTAATTTCAAATTATAAATATTTTGTGTCCTGCTGCATGGCAAACTTGATGGTTTTATTTTTATTTTTATCTCATCAATAAGTTCTTTCTGTGGTTTTATCACATCTCATGTCCTCCCAGATCATTTAGTTAAATCCACCTTCCATCAATTTTATGTTATTTTATTTTAGATTTAATATTAAAATTAGCAGTAAAATTGGAATAGCAAATTGTATTTTGTGTTCTCTTATGACTAAGATTCATTTTTACATTTTATGTTATATGAGACAATTTTTAGGCATTCACTAGTTGCTTCCCTTTGTGTCAGCCTAAATATTTTGATGTGACCTTGTGAGGTACGTGTTAAAAAAAAAACCCGTTGCTGTCGCATCGATTCTGACACATAGCGACCCTATAGGACAGAGTAGAACTGCCCCATAGGGCTTCCAAGGAGTGGCTAGTGGATTCAAACTGCCAACCTTATAGTTAGCAGCTGAACTCTTAACCTCTGCGCCACCAGAGCTCCAGAGTACACATAAACCAGAAAACCAAACCCATTGCCATCGAGTCGATTCCAACTAATAGCAATCCTATAGGACAGAGTAGAACTGCCACATAGGGTTTCCAAGGAGCGCCTGGTGGATTCGAACTGCCCACCTTTTGGTTAGGAGCCGTAGCTCTTAACCACTATGCCACCAGGGTTTCCAGAGTCCTCACAGAATACCCTAAATGTAAATCTAAACCATAGATTAGATTATCACACTTATTTTAGAGTTGATTGTCATCTTATTTGTAATATTATTTTGCAAATTTTGGGCTTTCTTTAAATATTTAAATATCACTACTAACAAATTATTCTATGCATATTTACAGCTGATTACAGCAAGAGGCTTTAGTTGAGAACTCCTTATATAGACTGCTGTTAAATTAGTCTTACATCTTATATCAATAAATCAATAAATCTTATATCAGTAAATCACATTGGTAATTGACCTTCGTAAGTTACTGTTTAAAATACAAAGATATTTGGTGGTGGTTTTTAATTGGTAATGTTCCATATGCACTGCCTTTATAAGCCAGCAGTGAGTAGCAATCCAAAGCTTTATATACATGTGGGGCTCCGTAAATGCTTATTGAATTGAATTCTTGTAGTAATTAAAAGTCTTTGGTGATCTCTCTAGGCCTAAAGGTAAAGAGGCAAATTCCCTAATATTTTTTTTTTCTGGAAAAAATCTAAAGGGAGTAAGAGCAGGCATTCTTTTCCCCCACCCTTGCAGGCCCCTGCAATGCTAACCTGCTTTGTTTCGTCCTCTGAAATCATGCTTTTATTTCTCTAAGAAACAGGGGACCAGGGTCTTCCTAACCATAAAGAAAACCCATCCCCTTTTGTCAATGGCTTCTTCATGGGCCAGTATTAAATTATACTTTTGCTGGAAAGAAGTCAATATATTTATAATCATGTAAGTCTAAGAGAACACTGATATTTTAGGACATTTTTAAACTGTTTTCCCAAACATTAGGACTGCTTTCAGTTTTTTCTATTTAAAATACTGTAGAACTTGGGTATGTTTGATTTTTCTTTTTGAAAAAGATTTTTATTGTTGCTTACCGACCCCACTCCACCCCAGCCCCATCCCCACCACCAAATGGTTTATCAGAACCATTAATGTCCTTTACTGCTGAGGATGTCCATAAGTGCAGAACTGAAGCCTCATTCAGTTTGAGGAAGCATAAAACCAGTGACAATAAGTGTCCTCATTTTACAGTAGATTACGAAGGCAGGACAAATTAGCCATTTCTTAGATGAGGCAAGGGGAATTTTCTAGTTTCAGCTATAGCACCTTTGTAGGATACTTTTAAAGGTTGATTTTTTTTTAAGCCTAATAGGCTTGACTCTTATCCTTTTTTAAAACACTCTTCCTGCTTCATGTATGCCAAAAAAGAAAACACATCTCAGTCTTCCGGTTTGAAGTTAATTAATATATTGTTTACAACTCTTAAGCACACCAATAAGTGTTGGTATTTGCATAGGACAGGTTTTCCCAGTTCAAATCTATGCTTTATTTCATGGCAATAAGAAACAGGAATGCAAACTGGAATCTGGAAGCACTTAGAATATATTATGATTTTTATCCTTGCTTCATTTCCCCAAAATTCTTTTTTTAATATGTATATAAAAGTCATAATGTTTTAATAATAAATTGTTTCATCTTTATCTTGATTTGACCATAGTTCATCAGATACTGTTTAAAAGAGAAGCCTGGCAGTATAAACTGACCAATTTGCATGAAAGTCATGATAATAACATTTATTAAGAGTCTTATAATTAGAAAAGTTATTAATCTTTATGAAAAATATTATTCACCAAATGGTTGGCATGTCTTACAATGATTTTATTAAAGTCACTTTGAATGAATTTGTTTAAGTAGAATTTTTCGTGTTTCCATTTGTTTCTAAACTATTTTATTAAAGATGAATGTACTTGCTAAAAATAATTTGAAATTATTTATTTTAAAAGTAATAGCCACATTTGATTTCTGCCTTCTAAGTAGAAGGTATTTGTAAACATATATACCCAGTTTCAATGCTAGCTATATATGTTCACACATAAACATTGCATTCTAACAGTGTGTACATGATTATCTGGGATCATGTTAGGAAATTGTTTTAATATGATATTGTATTATGAATTTAATATACTAGAATAATCAAAATTGGAAAATAATTTAGAATCAAATGTATCTCCTATTTGAAATGCCTAGTTTGTAATAGCTTGTTTTATTATGTGTAACCTATGCAATTATTTACATAAATATAGACACAGGTTTTCAGGTAAGTGTAGCTGCTATTAACTATAGTGTAACTGAATAGTCTTTAGTGGGTATATTGACTATATTTTTTAAGGGGGATGATTTTGGAGGAAAATACTTACATGTGTATAAAGAATTCTGGATGTGTCTGGTCTGATATGCCGTCTCACAACCCTAATGTCCTTTTCTTCTTTCTTTTAAAACAGTAATATTTTTATGATGTCACCTAAAATTGATAGCCTATACATTTAAATGCATCTCACTCAGTTATTCATGGTATTTGCATATTTAACAGAACAAAACACTAAGTTGGTGGACTTGAAGCTGAAGAAGCTCCTAGAAGCTCAGCCACAGGTGGCAAATTCTCTCTCCAGTGCTGCCCAGAAAGCTGTAGCCGAGAGCTCAGAACAAGACATTAAGGTAAATCTTAACTTGTTTAAAATATTTGACTTAGTATCTGTGTATTCTGATTTCCACTGGTACTTGATAATCCTAAAAATAATTTCTTGCCAAATTCTTCACATTAAGATAAAGGAGTAAATTTTTTGTATTAAATGTCCGATAAATTAGATATCAATATGACAATCAGTATTTGTATACTGTTTTTCAAAGAAACTGCCACTTTAAATTGATTACATTGACATTTCAGATAAAACTAGAAGATATATAGAAACTATTCTTGACTTCTATATATAAGTATATATTTTGCTAAAAAAAGTATTACCGAGAGAATTCTAGCATATTTTTCTATCATCCTCAACCGGCTACCTGCTTAGATGAACTAGAATTTATGCTGTTTTTAAGACTACGTCACACCTGAAGATGGTGATGTGATTGAAGATCAGTTTTTAAGATATTTACATGTTTGCAGCCATTATTAATCTTACCTTGGTAGGATTTTAGCTAAAATGCCACAATACAAGAATATTATTAATGGTATCATTTTTACTATTTATATGATCGCCAACCAAACCTTCCTCCCATTTCCTGGCACTGTATCATTAATATTTCTCTAGCTTTAGGGCACTTCCAGTCCTGTATAACTTTTCACCCACCTGCGGACTATGGGGACTGCCCTGCTGACTGAAAGGATTTCCTTCCCCTGACACAGAGATGCTTTGAAGTCCCAAAACAATGACTTTCATTGCTTTTCCCTTATACTGTCGGTTTCTATAAATTGGTGATGAAAGTGTGTGGCAGCACCAGAGGACTTTTGGTCTCTATCTTTGAACAAAGGAAGCCTGGATCAGGTCTGATTTTTTGCGTTCAATTTAGCTTTCTGCAGTGGATTTAATGCAGAATGAAGCTGGCCTAAGAATAATACAATGGATTGAAAAGGCTAACTGAATTAGTGGGTTTAGAGGAATACATTTGTAAAGTGGCAGAAGTCCCTAGTCATAAAAAGGTTTCTTAAGATGGGATTTGCTGGCTAATCGCACTGATATTTAGCATGTTGCCAGGCCTAAAAAAATTTAGCTGTGTTTGTTTATTTTGGTAAAGACTTGAGTTTTAGACTGTTGGGCAGTTATTATGATGACAGAAGAATTCACATTTAAATAAATAAATGAAAGCCAAAAATTGTTTCTATCCTAGCTACATAGTATATTGTAAGCATGATGTTAATGATAAATATATTAGATAACTTTTTAAAAAATGATACAGAGGTATTTTTAACTTTATGCGGAAATTGTTTGAGTATGATGAAATTGTTTTTGCTTTCCAAAAAGCTCTTAATGTAGTAATTTTTAAAGTTATTCCAACAAAAGGTGTGCCTTAAACAGCTTGCCTTTAATGGATCTTTTTAGTTAAGATTTTTAAAATGGTATTTATAAAGAACATATAGAGTCCATTTGTTCTCTTGAAGCTTTCAGCATTGATTTGGGTTTTTATTTTTTTAATAAAATGCAGTTTACACATTTATAAATGAGGCATTCTGTGTTTGTGGAAAAGGATAAACTGTTACCTTCCCTTGAGGATTCTGTATCCCAGGCCTCCTTGAGGCTAGAGAATAGGCCATTGGAGGACTCCCTCATTACTGATTGTCTCAATGCAGAGGAAGGGCAAAGTCTTGGTAGCTTTTGATAACCAGTTTCAGCATTCAGCAGGCTTAGCTATTAGTCATGCATCTTAGCCTTTCCCTATTTACTTTCAAAACACTTAATAAAAATAATAAAAGATTAGGTATAAAATGAAATATTTGTTTGGTACACAGCACCTCGGTATCTGCAGCTTCCACACACTGCAGTGGTTCAGTCTTCTGGGATATTTCTTGTTGATAGAACCATTTGAATTTGTTACCAGTATTAACATAGGAAGCTCTGGAAAAGATAATTGTCGTTTCCTTAGCTGTAAAGGGCTTACTTACAAATCTGGCTTTGGAAAGTTATAGCTGATGAAATTTAGTGCAGTGGGGTAGTATTATAATCCTACCTTTTAGCCTTCATCCAGCATTAGTGGTTTATCTCAATGGGCATAAAATTAGAAACTAGTTCTTCTTGTCATACAAGTCTGTGGGACTATACAAACCAATAGGGCTGAATAGTAGGGGGAAGAGATGGCGGCAACGTGACTTTTAAATGATACATATCATCGGCAGAAGACAGAAGGGTTCACAATGTCTAATGAATCAAAGTTATCAAGAGTGATCCCCCATTTAAACCATATTCCCCAAAGTTTTAGATTACAAGCAACAGAACTTGTAGTTGAGTTATTCAGAATGCTTTAAAATCCTTTCTCTTTCAAAAAGTTTCTACTTTAGACAATCAGCATTATCTTAAATCAGTAAAAGTTGCCTACCTATGTGTAATTTCATGTTTCTAAGACCAGGCCTCTCTTACCATTTGGTTTTTACTTTTAGAATGGCACAGAAGATCTCCGGGCTGAGCGACTGCAAAAGGCAACAGAACGTTTTAGAAATCCTGTTGTGTTCAGCAAGGATTCTACGGTCAGAAAAACTCAACTTCAGTCTTTCAGTCAATATGTTGAGAATAGACCAGGTAGGAACACTTTTTTAAATGTTTTCCCATCTTATGATTTAAGAGCATTTAACTATATATATATATTAAGGAGCTGATAATGTAAATCTACATTTCAATACACAAATATCAAGCTTTATAATAATTTTACATGTCTTTCCCCTTTTTTTAAGAGATGAAACGGCAGAGATCAATACAGGAAGATACAAAGAAAGGAAATGAGGAGAAGGCAGCGTTAACTGAAACTCAGAGGAAGCCATCAGAAGATGAAGTGCTTAATGTATATTAATGTTTTGTGTGGTTTCATGATTGCTGATAATTCCAAACTGTATGTGGAAATAGTGCCTTTATTTGTTAAAATGAGATGTTAGGTTTTTTAAGATGTCAATCTCTGGTGCATTCAAAGCAGAGTGAGAGGGGTGCACTGTTGAATTAGTCTGCAGTGTGGTGATAATTGTCAGATTAAAAAAAATGAATTTTTCAGAGTTCCACAGCCCCAGCTTCCTTGAGACATTTCCATCAGGGCACTTCCCATAAAGAGATTCCAGTATTGATCTACCGGGAAGATTTTAATTATTACAATAGCAGATACCGCAGAGCTGCAGTTAGAGGGAAAAGTCACATGAGACCTGCTAGAATTTCTCAGCCAACCCATTTTGTTGGCTTGGGTTAATGGGTGTTCAACCTTTCCATTATCCAGATCAGCTGTGAATTACTAGCTGAATGATGTTTGCATTAATATAATATATATGGTAATTTCTTCACTTAATTAACAGGGAGGTTCAGCTCAGTAGGGGTATGGGCTGATCATGTGTAAAATTGATTTGTGAGGGAAATATTTGATAGACCGCAGGGAGAAAGCTGCTTTTGATGGACAGCTGTGGGACAGAAGCAGGAAGAACAAGTTTTAACTTGAATTTTTGTCTGGAAGCGTAGCTCTCTTTAATGGTGCTACTTTTTTATTATCTACAGTGTGTCTAAATATTTTCATTGTTTTTACTGTTAAAATAGCCTTCGGTGAATTTTAAAATCCTTATCAATGCACTAAGAGTTACCAGATACATTTTAGAGCTCTTCATTTTTGTTGTTCATTTTGGAAGCCCTGGAAAGGTGTTAGTACAGAGAACAGCTCACTGGTGTATCCTGGTGAAGTATTTGGTACAACTTATAAGTTACAGAATACTTGAGTATGCTATATACTCAAACTAAAGAAATCTGATTATAAAATTGGTTGCTATTTTTAACTGAACTAATCAGTAAAAGCAATGAAGTTTGTGTGTTCCTTATGACTTCTACTTTCTTGTATCTTTGTTACTCATACTATCTTTGTAAGCTGCCATATCTGTTTTATCCTTCTGGATGTGAATGAGAAAAGAAAAGGCCCCTTTTGAAAATGCTCTGCTGTTTGGCAGATAGGTACAAAAAGCATTCACCAGATTATTCCAGGTTTTAAAGATACCGTTAGCATTTATTCTACTACATTTTTTCTGTTATATTTTGTATTTAGAAGGAAGAGTATCTGTTTTGTAGGAAGGTTTAAAAAATACAGTGAGTTATTTTATCAAACCATTTGGAGAAATTATCAGTGTTACAACTAATATATTTCAACCTTAAGTTCATCAGCTGCCATAATCAATTTAATAATAAGTTAGTATAGATTGAGTTCACATGTGAATGCAAACTATTTACTAGTTCCAAAGGTATATAAGCTATACATTCTGGTTAGATATCTACTTACTGATCATGAGAATTCCAAAATATGTTCATAACCAACATACTTCTTAAATATGTTTCTTGTTTAAGGAGTACTAGAAAATAATTTCTCATGGCTTCTTAGAGATTAATCTTCTTCTAGGTAGGGAAAGGATTTGACAGAAGAGGATGGCTCACGTGCACTTACCTGAAGACTGTTCTCAGTGCTGATGGCAGTAATGGTGGTGGTGAGAGGGACCATTTCAGCAGCTCCTCAGTATTTCCCACCACTTAGGTCTCTTAGCCCCAGAAATGGCCTCAGGTAAACAGGTGTGCCCAAGGGAGCTATAATTCATCCATTTCTGTGACTATACCATAAATAATAACCCTTCCTTAAATTTGTTGGTGTGCAAATAAGAACTAAGGCTATCCTGACACTTTAAAATGGAGCTGCTACTTCAAAGAAAACTTCTAAGGAGAATTTTTTATTTTTTTTTTAACTTGAATAGTTATAAAAAGTAAATTTTCAAATTGAAATTCAAATTTGGTTAAATGGAAGATTAACCAAATCAGTGTACTAATTATATTAGCTCCTGTGTGGCAAAGTTTGAAACCACCTGTCAAGTTAGAATTCATAGCTACAATAATTAGTAATACATCAGTAGAACAATACGTTAAAGGGAGGGAAAACTGGAGATATTACCTTTTTCTAGTATCTTAAACAATAAAATCACTAAGAAAACAAATTTTTTTTTTTAATTTTGTATTTTTGGAAGAACAAATTCATACTGTAATCTGATTTTTTCAGGATGGATACTTTGAGAATTAATTTCTTAGTAAAACTCTATGTTTGTATATTACACGTTAGAATTAAAGGTGTCATTAGTGTTTGTTTTGACAATCACCAAGGAGAAAATTCCCTTCTATCCTTATTAATGCTTAAAAAACTGACTTTAAGGATAATTTTTTAAAAGTCAATATTAACTTTTTCAATCTGGTTAATCTGGGTGTTAAATTATAAATAGAACACTAAAGGGCTGAAATTTTCTCTAGTTAGAAAAGTTTTGCTATACAAAAAACATATGAAAAATTGTTGAATCATTGGCAGTTGGTTTTTGGTACCAGGGTGGTATTTGGTTCTCTAGGTAAGTACTTTAATAAGTGTTTACAGAAAGGAAAACTGCAACTTACAAGTGATTTTTTTTTTCCTTCCTGTTTGTTCTCCTTAACAGAAAGGGTTCAAAGACACCAGTCAGTATGTTGTAGGAGAATTGGCAGCACTAGAGAACGAGCAAAAGCAAATTGACACCCGTGCCGCGCTGGTGGAGAAGCGCCTTCGCTATCTCATGGACACAGGTACGGTGCCCAATTACACTGTAAACAGTTTTGGCAAATTGAGCGTTCACAAACTCTTATAGAGTTTTGGAAGTGTGAATCTTTGAAGCCTGAATGTTCAGCAAAACTGCCTGGAAAATAAAAAGGTTGTGATTTGCAGCCACCTCTCTGGGCCCTGGTGATAAGAGTGCTTTCATGGGAAGTGATAACTTGCCCTGATACCGTGTGAGCCAGCACTATTGAACAGTGTGCTCATCCATGCAGAGTTGGAATACACATCTGTGCCTCATTGATATGCCACTGCTTAAAAAAAAAGTAAGATCTTCACTGTTCTACTGATTCATTGGGAAAAAAAAAAGATTTGGCCTGCTAAAGCCATGTACTGCATGAAACAGAGCACTGTGCATGGGGGACGGCGCCATGGACTAGATCACTGAAATTTGAGAATACTATCTGGTTACTGATGCTCCACAATTTCTTTTTTTCAAGACGACAGGTTTTTAAAAGTCTGTAATACTTTGTGTCACAGTTGCATTTGAAAGGATTAAGGTATATAGCAAGATTTGTAAAAATGAGTTAGAACAGTAAGTTAGCTCCTAACCAGAGGTAGATTGGCATTTCGTGCTGATTACCAATGGTGACTGAACAGATCTAAACACACAGTAAGCTACTGGGAAGGAGCAGTTTCTGTGTTCATATGTATATATGTATGTTTATAGTTATTTAAAATGCTGCTCCTGCAAAAGGGCAAAAATGAAGAATGACTTCAAATAACTCATACCAAATTGAAAGTAAGTTATATTAAGAAAAAATGTCAAAAAATGAAACCGTAGAAAATCCATTTCTTTAATTAATTGCTTTCATCTTATGATAGCATTAAAATAGAATAGTGTATGAATAAGGATTGAATATCTTTCCTGAACTTTTTATTCTCTATTTGCCAAAAATATATTTACAATAAAAGAACCCCTCTAAAAATAAGCATCTATATGGGACATTTGAAAATGCATACATTGGTGAAATCAGAGCATATTAGAACAGGAAGGGACCTCGGGCTTAATCTGGTCCAGTGGGTTTCAAACTGTGTTCTGTGGAGCCCTAAAGCTTCTTCAGAGGCACCTCAGGGGTGGCCAGGACAATAAAGGAACAGAGAACAAGCTGGCCTCTGGATTCCTTACCTTCACTTCAAGCAGAGTAGCTCTGAGTTTATTTTAAATAGCAGGCCTCTTGGAAGAGTTCATTTGAAGAAAAGGTTCTACTGCTTAAAATTTAAAACCAAAAAAGAAAAACCTTTTTTTTTTTTTTTTTTTAAGCTATTACCTAACCCTCTGATTAAACAGATGAGGAGACAGAGGCACAGGAAATGCTCAAAGTCACACAGATCAGTAAGTGGCAGACACAGGACTGGAATTCAGGTCACCTGACCCCCATCATACGGAAGCTTTCTCACTATACCAGATAACCTAAAGCACTGTGTATTGTTCCCCTAACAAGTTACATGTGTGTTCAATCTTGTGCGTATTCATTTATGTGGATTCAACAGGTGTCCCTAAACCAACACATTGTTTCACATTTGAATTTTTCCTCTGGTTCCTAAGGGAGTTTGAAAATATTAGCTATATAGAAAATGTAAATGCTACGTAGCATAATTTCTGTCAGTAAGGGGGAGAATACAGTAAAAGCAGATACAAGAACTCAGCATTACTGTCTGGAGTTATTTTTCAAAGGAACATGCACTTCTACTCATCTTATTCTAAATGAGCTGTAAAGGAATAGGTGTTATTATATGTGGTTAGCTGCCATCGAGTTGACTCCGACTCTTGGTGACCCCCTGTGTACAGAGTAGAACTGCTCCTTAGGGTTTTCAAGGCTTTAACCTTTCAGAAGCAGATCGCCAGGCCTGTCTTTCGGGGTGCCTCTGGGTGGGTTCAAACCGCCAACCTATCCGCTAGTAGTTGAGCACTCAACCTTTTGATATGTAGTCATAATGAAGATAATGAATCATCAAGAAAAGGTTAGTGAGCATCTAGTATGTTGTTGAAAAGCCAAGAAAGTATGTAATATAATTTTTAATGATTTTCTTTAAATATTTTAAAGGGACAAATTATTTTTTTCCCCACAAATTCTTTTAAGCAGAGCATCTTCCCTGATTGTGTTGGATGAATTTGAAGCCTGTGCCACTAGAATAAAAGCTAAAAATTTTGTTTCCTTTCCTTCTTTCCCACTTGGAGTTTGATTTATTGAAGGTTCTAACTAAAATAGACGCAAGTTTTTCTTCCCACCCTACCCATCACTAGTGAAGCTTTAAAGTGACCCCATTCCAACTATAGATCATTTATAATCTGAAAGACAGCCATAGCTACAGACTGATTCCAGAATCCCATTGGGGTTTTATATTCCTTGCTACACAGGACAGAATCTGATCTAGACTGGGTCTGCCCTACTGCAGATTCAGACCAAAACTAACTTGGTGTCCCCCAACTTGGTAAGCCCCAAGAGTCACCCTGGAGTGTATCAAACTACCTCTAGCCCAAACTCAGTCTCCTGAGATTTACTTGATACCTTGTTAATCTCTGAGGTAAAAGATGATAGAAGGGAAAAGCATCTATTCATCGTTTTCCTTTTTGTTTTTCAGTACATTCCAACCTTTCATTTATTGTAACAGTTAATACCTTTTCTGGGCTATGTTAGAGTTTTCAGTGTACTTTTCTGAATCTCCTAACAGCCTCAGAATTAAGCAGAGCAGATAGTATCCATATTCTCTACATGAGGAAACAGGCTCAGATGGGGGAAATGATCCATTTAAGACGGCCCAATTAGTAATGGCTGAGGTAGGGCTTGAACCTGGATTTTTAAGTTTTCAGGCTCTTTATCTCTTTCCCAACCATATTTTATATATGGAACAAATGTATTTTATCTGATATTTCCATTTTTATATACTTGTAGACAACTATCTTCTAGATACCATGCTCAGTTTTTTCAGCTGAGGTGAAATTCACATAAAATTAACCATTTCAAAGTATACAATTCTGTAGCATTTAGTATATTCACAGGGTTGTGCAACTGATACCTCTTTCTAGTTCCAAAATAGCTTCATTGTCCCAAAAGAATACCCTGTACCCACTTAGGTGTCACTCCTCCATTTTCCCCTCTGACATCCTCTGGAAATTGCTCATCTGCTTTCTGTTTCTGTGGATTTGCCTATTCTGGTCATTTCATATAATTGGAATCATACAGTATATGGCCTTATGTGTCTGTCTTATTTCACTTAACATAATGTTTTCAAAGTTCATCCATATTATAATGTGTCAGATCTTCATTCCTTTTTATGACTAAATAATATTCCATTGTGTGTGTGTGTGTGTGTATCACATTTTGCCTATCTATGCATCCACTGACAGACACTTGGGCTGTTTCCATCTTTTGGCTACTATGAATAATGCTGCCATGAACATTGGTGTACAAATATCTGTTGGAGTCCTGATTTCAGTTCTTGGGGTATCTACCTAGGAGTAGAATTGCTGGGTCATATGGTAATTCTGTGTTTAGCTTTTGAAGGAACTGTACTCAATTTTAAATGAGTTAGGAAGTTTGTTTAGAAGTTGATTTTGTGGAATTCAGAATGCATTTTCCAAGAGAAACACTGTTATAAGTATCCAGAAGCCAGGCAAGCCCACGAAACTCTGTTTAATTCAGAATATAACTTAAATACACTAATAGTTTTTGACCTGAGTCTTAGGTTCCCAGAGCTTGAGTAACTCAGGGTTTTAAGCACCAACCCCTCTGAGACTAAAGCTCCTATATCCTGAGGGGGAGGAGGGTGAAGCCCAGATGGTGGCCCAGACTGCTGGGCATTTTTCTGGCATGTTGGGAGAAGACTCTAGCAAGAAAGAAGGGAAGGAATGTAAGAGAGAGCCTATGTGGGTCCTGCAACAAGATGGGGAGGTGCCAGGCATGAGAATGGCAGTGGAGGGCATCACTGGCAGACAGAGCTGCAGTGGGGATTTGTACGTTTCAGTCCTTTCTAAATTGACTAATCCTAAATCAGTGATGGTCTGAGTATTAAATGACGATACTCTGTGTGTGAGAGTGTATGTGTGTGTCTTTTAACCATGCTCACAAGGCATATTATTTCCGCCATCTCACCGTGGGACCGGTAAGATTCTTACGCAAATATCAGAGAATATTCTTTTCTATCAGCTCTTAATGGCTTTTTTTTTTAGCTTGTGATTTTTGTTGAGAAGGAATTTTTAAGTTTCTAACATCTAAAGTTTGTAATGATTACTTCCTTGGGAACAGTAAAACTTACTAGTTGGAAACATGTATGTGTTTCAAGCTGACATGTTTATGTAAGCGTAACATTGGCTGGATCTCTATCGGCAATATTGTACCCTTGAAAAAATGGAGTTTATAATGAAAATGTTATGAGCTGTTTTACTATGGTGCTGCAGATAGTCTTATTATAACGCATGGTATTTCTTTTCCATTTCCAACCTGTTTTCATTTGATGATCATCAGACTTTATTACTGTAGAATTAGTGTTTTAAACTAATGGTTTGGCAAAGGAAAAAAAAAGTGGTATTTTATTTACATTTTGAGTGTAAAAATTAAACATTCAGGTGGGAAATTTACAATAGAACTACATCTTGCAACTTCATAACTTTTAAGCACTGAATGAAATGATCATGCTAGCATCTGAGTCCCTGGGTCAAAAATACTAATTCTGTAGCTTCTTATAGACTATCCACACCAAAATCCTAACTGACAATTTAAAAATTTTAAATACACTTGAGGAAAATCTTTTCTACACATTCCTTGGAATGTTTCCTTTCCCCATCCTTTGAGGAACCAAGCATAGTATTAAAGCTACTTTAAAGCAGAAAATCGGGCCCACGAGAAAATAAAAATAAAGTCTGCAGTTGTTGTTAATGGGAACTTTCTCCTTTGCATCTCCAGAATTATCCATTATCATTACCTAAAAGAGGACAATAATGGCCAGAATTTATTGCATGCTTATCATATGTCTGGCTCTGTGATAAGGTCCCTGAGCGGTGCAAATGGTTTGTACTCAACTACAAACCTAAAGGCTGGTGGTTTAAACTCACCCAGCAGTATCTCCGAAGAAGATCCTGTTCTGCTTCTGTAAAGATTATAGTCAAGAAAACCCTATGGAGTAGTTCAGATGCAGTCACCATGAGTTAGAATCAACTCAATGGCAACGGGTTTGAGTTTTTTGTTTTGTTTTGTTTTTCTATGATAAATGCTTTACATGCATTCATTCATTGTTTCTCACAACTCTGTGAAATAAGTTCTGTTAATCACCCGGACTATTAATAATCGTGTTTTAAGATGAGGAAACTGAGGCTCAGAGAAGTAAGTAACTTGCCCAGTTCATACAGTTTGCAGATGGTGGAGCCAGGAGTCAAACCTAGACTGAAGAGCTCTAGGGCCAGACTCCCAGCCACCACAGTGATGGTCTCTGCTCTATCTCTCATTTTCCTAGAGTTGAACTTCTGATTTTCCTGGGGTTTTATTAATTCTCTGGACACCCTTATCACCATTTCATGTTTTATAATCAGTAACTCACAAGAAATAGATCAGTATTCATGTAACTTGTGAAAAAAGTCACTTAACCAACCAATTTGAGCCATTAGAGACCCAACAAGATCATGTTCCTCTTAATACTATTTCTTTACCACCCTGGTCATTGCAGTGTAATATACATAAACATCAGGATGCAAAACATGCTCATTTGGAATAATGAAAGAGATAAAAACAAACTTCCCTTCAAAAGAAGCAGCTAGCTCTTTGCTAATCTTTAGAAGGTTCTGACACTTGAACATTAGAATCTTCAGAAGTAGTTTTCAGTCTAGAATCAGCTACTAACAGATTACCCGAAGACAGTTTTCTGAGGTGTGTTAAAAAATAAAACTAATTAAAATTTTAAGTAACTGTCTTCTAAATTAATGTAGTTATTTTTATATTAGCTAATTTTTTTTAGTGTCATTATATAATTTGACAATGGATATGTATATACATTTCCTATGTTGAAACCCCTTAGTTTTACATTTAAAATAAAAATGTGATCTTGATCTGTTTCAATATGAAAATTTAATCTCAGCTACTTTAAAAAATATATATAGTTTATTGGACATTAGAAGAGCTTATAGAAAATTAGTCCTTCATGGCATGAATACTAGTCCAGTCAGTGTCTCTTGATGAAGTCTAAATACTTAAATGCATTATATTTCCAGAGAGTGTTTACACTTATGTACTTGAAATGCTGTATATGATCATAAAATATTTGTCTCTGAATAAGGAAAAAAATCATGAACAGAAAGTATAGAAAAAAAGGCATTTGTGTGATCAAAGCATACAGTAACATAAATTCTGTCTCATTGATTTATTTTCCCTTCATAATGACCATTAAATGATCACAGAGACAAATATATCTTGTTATTATAATAGTGTACCTTCTATGCTACAGCTAGTGTGCTCTGTGGATTTTTTGATACTGTGACTCTTGCAGATATTGAGTAAGTGCAAAATTGAAACAACTGAAGCATTAAAAATCCAGGAGTCTAAAATCTAAAAAAATATAAGATACATATATTATAGAAAACTATTTTATCATATATGTGGCTCTCTCTGGTTTTCTTTCATCTGTATTTTTTTCTCATTTCTTATCCCCCCCACTGCCCATAAAAGTTGCATTCTCAACTTCATTGTAATTACATATTTGGTCCATATAATTTTTTTAATGATTAAATATAGGCTTATAAGTTCAGTTAGATATTAAATAGGCACTACTCACCGTTTTAGACCTGTAGATATTATCAGATAATGAACATGTTTATGGTGCTATATGAGGATTAATTAAATAACAACAACTCTATTGACCACTGATGGTAAACATAACTGAATTAACAGAGCAGTAAAATAAACATAGACAAAATAAATACAGACAAGAGAATATGGGAAAGCTTCTGTAATGTTTTAGATTAATAGGCATGCAGAATTCTTCATGTTTTTTATTACGTTGTCCCTAGATGAATTCAAAGTAATTGGGGTGGTTAATTTTATTTACACAGAGCCGTTCACAGCGCATTAAATAATAGAGATAATTGAACAAGAATTGTCAAGTGTGTACTGATATCAGACATATTACAGAAGGGAATGTGCATAAAACTTCATTTCTATGCAGCCATTGTTTATGGTAATTAAGTACACAGATTTATCCCTTGGTTGCCTTCCAAGCTTATGGCAACTGCTATTGTTGTGCTCCATTAATATGTAATCAGGAAATAGTTTAATTTTCTAATCTGCAGTTTGAGAATTCACTTTCTAACAACTCTTAATTACTGCATTGCCCTAATGATGCTCATGGTTATGAAAATTGAACCAATAAACTCAGTAGAAGAAGCCAGAGGGGATTATAATTCCAGAGGTGGTGCTTACTTAATAAACTTGTTATGCCTTCACCAGAGGGAGCTCAGTGTCCATCAAAAGCATTTAATTTTATATTTTAGAATCTGCATCCTCACTATGTGAGGAGTTAAAATATTGAGGAGGTATTATTCTAAAACTGTTTATGAAAAATGAGATATTATCTTCATGCCTTTAAAGCATTTTTATCACTTAAAAATAAATTATTTAGAGAATAGGTCACAAAAGATATCTCTTGCTTTAAATTGACCCTGTATAATTAATTTTTATAAAGTGTCTTTAATTCATAAAAGTACATATGGGAGATATATCTACGAAATATTTAGGTAGCTTTTTGTTTTGACAAAATAATTATTCCACTCTTAGCTCTATAAAAACTTCTCTCTTTTTTTCTCTTCTCTTTCTTCTCCATCCCTACTTGACTGTAGGATTTAAAAAGTAGTTTAATTATGCCATCCAATTATTAAATGGTGACTACTTGGTTTTCCTTCCATAACAATTTGGTTTACAATTTAAGTAAAATTGGCTTACAGAAATTTTGTTAGGCTTATTTTCAGACAATAAAGGTCTTATGGAAGTATAATTTTTAAACCATATCTTAAAAAAAAAAGAAAGATATGACATATATCATTATGATAAGATACGGTATGTGGGAAGATTCTCTTCTCTGTCATGATCCTTTTTTCCACAATAAAAAAGAAAAAACCAAACCTGTTGCCTTCAAGTCTATTCCAACTCATGGCAACTGACTCCATGCGTTTTGGAGTAGAACTGTTCCATAGGGTTTTCTTGGCTGTAATCTTTATGGAAGCAACCTTTAGGTTAATGGTCCAGTGCAAACCATTTACACCACCCAGGTGCTTCCCCCCTCCCAATGTAGTCTCCCAGAACCAAGAAAGAAGGAGGACTTGAAGCACTTACTGATGAAGATCAAAGACTACAGCCTTCAGTATGGATTATACCTTACCTCAACATAAACAAAAATCCTCACAACTAGACCAATAAGCAACATCATGATAAACAGAAAATATTGAAGTTGTCAAGGATTTCATTTTACTTGGATGCACAATCACCGCTCATGGAAGCAGAGGTCAAGAAGTCAAGCAACATGTTGCCTTGGGCAAATCTGCTGCACAAGTCCTCTTTAAAGTGTTAAAAAGCAAAGATGTCACTTTAAGGACTAAGATGTACCTGACCCAAGCCATAATAAATTTTTAATCACCTCATATGCATGGGAAAGCTGGACAATAAATAAGGAAGACCAAAAAAGAATTGATGCCTTTGAATTACAGAGTTGGTGAAGAATATTGAATATACCATGGCCTGTCAGAAGAATAAACAAATCTGTCTCGGAAGAAGAACACCTAGAATGCTCCTTAGAAGCAAGGATGG